>JAGSMP010003668.1:0-40541 GCA_029286625.1 Parnassius orleans
ACCTCTGTCCTGGGAAGAACCAGCAAGAAACCAACGGGCCTTTTTTAAAATAACAGCACAATCATGTATATTACACAATTAACCACACAAATCAAATTAGAAACAGCCTCATTCCAGGGTTGTTATCATCCATAAATTCCTTAACATTATAATAACTCTCGAAAACAGCACGTAGACGCGGCTCAGAAGGAAATCGGTCTATAGTTCTTCAAGAGAGCGTTGTCGCCTTTCTTGAAGAACAAGACCACCGTACTTCTGCTCCACTCCGGTGTAATGCCACCATGAGGACGGAATTAAAGAGCTTCTGAAGGACTTCAAGTACCGGTTTTCCACGCTCGAAACTCAATTCCATCCTCGCCTGGGGCCTTGCCGTTTTAAGGTGCTGGAGCCATTCTAATCTCGCTCAGACTGACGTCCGGGATATCATCGGAATAGTGTCGGATAAGACTCGCTCTCGGATCGTTACTCATTGCTGCTGGCTCCAGCAGTGATGTGTACAGCTGCCATAGAACCTCTCAATCTCACTCAAAATCTCAGGTGTCCAGGAAACGACGCTGCACACTCGGTCTTCAGCTTCGACAGTTGGCTCTCTGCAGACAGATCTCTGTAAAGACTTTGGAGCCCTGGTTCCGCTCGATCGCTTCTACGAGGCTGTATTGAAGTTGCGCAGTCCCCGCATGCATTTGGAGATCTGTCTGTTCAGTTGCCTGTATTCTGTCATATCTACTGAAGACTGCAGCTTCATATCCCGTCTAAAAGCCATGAGATTAAGAGTGTGATCGGAGAGTTTTGTGTTCTTCTGCTGCGGGTCTTGAAAACTTAGCCAAACCATGGACGGTTTCCACGAGCTTGTCATTCATATCGTCCACTGCATTGCAATCTTCTAAGACAGGACGTAGTTCCTGAGCTGGTTTTCGGACTTAAGTTAGAGCACGAGGGGACGGAGCGTTGACTTCATTAGACGTGACTCTCCAACTTTACGTTTAGGTTCAGTGTGCCCTCACCATTCGGTGATCGCTTCACCTCGCGATCACCAAGGACATCACTGAACAATTGTCGCCTGGTCGTCATAATGAAGTCAATCTCAATTTTCGAAACCGTCGGGGCTCGACCAGGTCCACTTCCTGTGGGGCCGCCACTGGAAAAGTTCATCATAAAGTCCCTCTCTCTCCATGAAGTCGGCCAGCTGCTTATGAGGTTCCGTTGCCCTACTCCGTTTTCCTACTTTCAGCTCACCATGCCTCTCTGTGCCTAGTTTGATTGAGTCTCCATTAACACTGTGGGTTTTGGAGGAATGCATGGGGGATATCCTCATACATTTCTCCCCCTCCTCATCGGGGTGGCTGAGGTTGGTGCATAAACCTGCTTGATCTTCAGCGAATACCGTTTGGTGATTCTGGTATAAGGTACCGCCCTCGATCGACACCCCAATCTTTACATTGTTAACGAGAGACTTGTGGACGATAAATCTGACCTCCTTGGGACAGATGGTCGCCTTCCCGTGATAGAACAAGTTGCCGTTCGAGGATTACCGTGTCCTCCCTCTCTTCGGACCTCGGATAATCCTATAATATTCCAGCGTATTGTCTATCTCTCTTCCAGCTCCAGGATCTTCTCGTCAGTCCTCAGGGTACGTGCGTTATAAGTTGCCAGGTCGAGTCGTCGTGGGTGGCAACCGAACCTCCACCGGAGATTCTTGCACCCCTACCCCGCCGTTACCATGGTCGCGACCGTAGCCAGGGATAGCGGGGCGCCGGGACCAGGGGCCGTTTCTTGTCGTCGCTCATTATATTGCTTTATGGTTCCTTGGGTTTGGCAACCTGGTTTTATTGCTGTTATCAGAAAGATGCTGCTGCCCATACTCTGCCTCAGTTTCCCTCTGTCGCCTCTTACGACACCCACGGGAAGATATGGGGTAGTGAGTATTCTTACCCGCCACTACGGGGACCAACCTATAGTAAAATTATTTGTCCGTGCAGTTGGTCATAAGTCATAGCTCGGCCTCAGCCCGGCTAGGGGCGGTGAGCATGTTGCGCGGGCACCGCACTCATTATCGATAACAACAAATGAATCATCGAAGGCAGGGTACACGGCGGCGGTGCGGTATACAAAGGATGGTGCGACATTGTTATGTTAAGAATGTTTGTTTATTATTACCCCGCAATTAGTTGCAATGATAATTTAGTACATATATATCGAAGTGAATTGTTTTTTTGCGCATTGGCTCTCTAATTTCTTTAGTGACACAATGGCTACCCTTTGTTTTGTACCAAAACGGTAGAATTTATTCAATAATGCCTGGTGCTTGTACCACCACACAAACTGTGTTGTTATCAACAATGTTTAACATTTTCACAGAAATGAAATAGATCCCGAAAAGTTACAAAGTGTTAATTTCTGCCGTTCTCGTGAACTTGCTGCAGCGATATGTGGTGTGAGTGTTAGAGCGGTCGACAAAATTAAAAAGTGTGTATAAGGGAGAAGTTAGCTCTCGCGAGAAAGCGTCTATCGGCCTTAACAGTAACTGCTGAACGACTTTGACAAAAGTGTAATTATTTAAAGTTTGCAATACATTTGTTTTCTTTTAAGTATTTAGTTGAATATACAAACAACATATATTTACAGGGTGCAACGGAACCGACCAGAAAAAATATACAAATTGGATCAGTTAGCTTTGTAGTCAGGACACAGTGATTCGCTTACCACCTTGCCTACATGCCAATATAACCCAATTGAGTTGGTATGGGCTCAAGCAAAAATGAAGTTGCCACCAAAACAGCACTTTTAAATTGCAGACGTCAAGTGTTACTGCATGAAGCAATTTCAAACGTTTCGCAAAAGAACTGGAGAATTGTGAAGCATGCAGAAAAACTCAAGAGGAAGACTTGAAGAAATCTCATCTGCCAGAAGATATCGTAATTCATGTGGATGACGATGACTCTGATGATTCTGATGTAAATTTCAATGTAAATAGTTTTAGATTTAATTTTAGATATAAGTTATTATCTTTATATTTATATTTATTTTAATATAACTTGTTACATTCAAACATTTGTACTTATAGTTTTTTTAATACATAGATACCTAATTAATAATTTATTTTAAATCATTATTATTCTTATTTTAACAAATACGTTGTTTTATCTATTTTTTTTTCATTTTTATCACTACCCATAATGAAAAACTAAATACACTATTGATAACATCTCGACAACAATAATGCGCATCACTATGCTCGCCCTAAGGCCCGTGGTGGGAGAGAGCGAAATACTCCGATGATTTATTACCCAAACTGCACGGGCAAAATAATTCTAGTATAATGATAAAGACGGAACGCTACGTACATTGCAATGGTTCAAAAACCATTCTTAACCTATAATATAATCACATACTTGTGCACACAACAGCACCTCATGCACATCAGCATGCATCGCTCTTCAGTTTTGTCGCGACATTATATGGAAATAAGTTAAAAAATAATCATGTTTTTTTATGGGAGGGGCAAACGAGCATTCGGCTCACCTGATGGTAAGTGACTACCGCCGCCCATGAACAACCGCAACACCAGAATTGCAGATGCGTTGCCGGCCTTTTAGAAAGGAGTAGGCTCTTTTATTGAAGGTCCCTAAGTCGTATCGGTCCGGAAAAATCGCTGGTGTTAATCGATTCCACAAGGAAGTTGTGCGAGGAAACTTCTTCTAAATCGTGGAGTTGGACCGCCAATCATCCAGGTGGTATGGATGGTATCGCGAGTTTTGTCGCAATATGCGATGGTGAAATTGAGCGGCTGGAATTAGTCCGAACAATTCCTCAGAGCACTCCCGTGGTACGCGATAAGATACGCAAAGAGATGCAACATCACTACGCAGTGGCAGTGAGTCAAGCCGATCGGAAAGAACTCGGTCGAGAAATCGACCGCTCTACGCTGGATGCGGTCAAGTGAAAGGAGCTGGCACTGGGGCCTGCCCAGAGATGGAGACAGTATTCCATGTGGGCCGAACCTGCGCCTTGTAAAGTTGCAAGCGGTGTACCGGCATGAAAATGTCCCGCTCTGCTGAAACACCAAGCTTCTTAGAGGCCAATTTGGCCTTCTCTTCCAAATGACCACGAAACTGCATCACTCGACTATGTTGACACCGAGGATTCGGATACTGGCTGAGGCAACAAGGTGCCTTGAAACGAGAGATACGACAAAGGTGTTCCTTTTACGGTAACGCGCAAACTTTGTATCTTCTGGGGATTGAACTGGACTAGATTTAGTCGCTCCCAATAGACTTTTGTTCAGCAAAGACTCGACTTCAGACACAAGTTTGTCCCGGTCTAACGATGTTTTCCGAGAAATATTATATAAGGCATCACCAGTGCTGTCGTCTGCATAGCAATGAATGTTACCATTTGCAACATATCATTGATATGCAGGAGAAACAACGTTGACGATAGCCTGCATGTGGAACACCAGCGTTGATAGGCTTGAATGGGCCAGTGGTCGTCCTCCCTCTGTGAGAGATGGTAGAGATGGCTGACAGAAGTTCCTTGGACAGCCTTGGCGAGACCAGAATGCACGGGTTCCGAAGGAAGGTGACACTTTTTCCAATTCTGCTGTGTTCAGACCTGCCCTTGGCTGACGCTTTGAAGGACCTGGAGGCGGGTTATACTTCCTTTAAGAGCGCTGGTGTTTACATCCTGAGACGTTGATGCGTCAGCCCAGGCCGGTAGCACTCCTGCTTATAGCGTGATGCTATTTTACAGGAGCGACCAAACCATGGCTGGAATCTGCCTCCGATGGGCACCACAGAGGATGGAATAAAAGTTCCCATGCACAGTAGCACATCAACAACAGAATCAGCAACAACGCTAGGATCTTCCGGCGAGAAGCAAACTCGCCCCAAGGTAGGATGCAAAAGATCGCATCCCATCCCAATCGGCCGACCTATAGTTCCAAACACGGCGATAGCCTGCAGAATGCAACCGCGACGTTAGTGTGGTGGCACCACACCCGGACAAGACAATGGTCCGACGAGCCTAAAGGAGCGTCGACGGAAATCTGATATCCGTCCGGATGAAGGTCAGCAGAAGGTCCAACAGGGAAGGTTCATGATCTTCCACATCTGGAATCCGCGTAGGCAGTAACCAGCAGCTGAAGACCATATGCCAAAGCAAAGTCATAAACAGATCTCCCCGCATGATCGGTTAAACGTGAACCGAGCCATTCGGCGTAGTGGGCGTTAAAATCGCTAGGATGACGATCTCTGCCGATGGGAGCTGTTGTAGCAAGGAATCTGTAGGCATTTGGACGTGGTCGATGAGTCGGTCTGTTTCGGCATTACCGCTATGGGACCTATAGAGGCACCGTAGACGCGGGGATGGTCGTCGCTGTCTACGCGCAGCCATAGGATGGACAGGTCCGTACCTTCAAGACTGCCGAGGCGTCGAAAACAGATGTCCTCTCTGACGTATACGCAAACTCCAGCCCGGGGCACACAAAGGTGATCTAATTTGTACCCCGGGTAGGAGATATGAAGTATCAGCCGGAGAACACCTGAGTCTCGGTTAAAAGAAAGGGCCGGCTTCGCCGTCTCTAATTGGAAGTGCCGTTAAGGTTGGAATGAAGTTCCCTGATGTTGCAAAATACGGAATTTTGCCCCGAATACGCGGGGCAGCCTGAGCACACGCTCAGGAGTGGAATAACGTCGTGGATGCTCAGCGAGAATTCTCCAGAGGTGCTGGTACCCTCTTGGGGTGATCTTTCGTTTAATTCCGCTACCATGGTGATGGGGAGCGGGGATTAGACCTCCACCACCTGCACTCACCAAGCGAAACGCAGAGGTGAACCTCTACTTCACGCTGGTATTCTGTGAGGTCGTGGTACCAACCCGGTTCGAGCCGGCCCATCCGTGCGACAGCACAAGCTGCCGCGTGGCTCTACCACAGTTAAAAAGTTCTTGCGAAGTAAAATTATTGATAATACCACATCAATCAAAAATTCCGATACAATAACTTATTTACGTTTTCAAAGTTATAATTTTTAGATGCCTTGGAACACAAAACCTTTTATTAATTTGCTTGTCGGAAATGTAATTTCAAATTACCGCGAAAGTCTAAAATTTTAATCGGACAGTTGATGGCGATAGTATTAGTATCTCAAGGCGCCATTAGAGCAATGGTTACATCGATTACTAATAGTTCACATGCGCATACACTTAATAAAAAAAATCGCACTTCTTTAACGTATCGAAATCTACTTCAATTCATTATTTAACGACAATACAAGAGCAAAAATCCTCCAGCGGTCAACATCCCGCCAAAACTTTTTTTCTTTGTAATTGTGGTAGTTTAATTATAAATTTTCTCGAAATGCCGAAGTTACAAACTACACCACCTTAATTTTTAACTGCGATTAAGGCAAATCCTCCTTACAATGGGCACTGCTGGAAATGGAGCCTCTAGCGTTTTACATGAAGGAAAAAAAAGGAGGTTACTATTCAGCTCTGAACATTGCAACATGAACAGCCAGTGACCGCGTTACCAAAACTCACGCACCTAACAGTCGTTGCTGAGTAATCATAGCATATGATGTGAATTTGTACGTGTATTAAATAGGGTATATTGCACTATGTAAAAAAATACGTATTTATAATAGGTTTTGTAAAATAGCAAACGATGATGACGAAATGTTGATATCTATTCATAAAATGTATTATTACATTCTATAATTAAATGTTAAGAATATTTTTTTTCTATGCCTCAAACGTCCAAAACGCTATCCGCATATAGATTCCGTCGAACGTCACTTCTATAGTAAACAAGCTAATGTGCTCTGTGTTATTTCGAAATTTTTCAACTTATCATCACGATTGTTGACTTTTATGTTATTGAAATGACATCATGGAAGACGGATTCGTAAAAGCAGAAAGTACTAATCTACCAAAAATAAATGCCTAGATGGTGGCAATTTTTTGTGCATTAGCCGAGTTGAGGAATGTTAAAGCATCAATGTAAGTACCTATTAACAACTTTTGTTTATACAATAACACAATACTAGGTCAGTGTCTTTTGACAATACAGATTATACAATAATACATACATATAATACAGTTATGTTTATCTATGATTACAATATCACATAATCTATTACAAAATTTGACTTGCAATACCTATCACCTCATGATGTTTTGTTTTGTATAAACGATAGTTACATATAAGTCATAACTTACATCCAAGTGATCTTCACAGAAGTATAGTATAGTTTTTGCAGACAATGTCTTCGGGTCTCTTCTCGCCAGTATTAACCAAGTATTTCTCATATTTAAATTAGTTGGCCCTTGAATCCATAACTTCCCCGGCGTCTTATGCTCGTATTTTTGCATTCAGGCACAACATACCAATGATGAAGATGATAACACTGATTATTTATTATAATCGTTTTATTTACTAGAGCAGTGACGTCACGAGCTGAACAGCATGGCGGCTAGCGTTTTCGCGCGAAAATTTAAAATGATAGATTAAAAGTAAATTTTACGGCACTTTTCGGTTTAAAAAAAATTATATAAAAATTAGTGGTTCATTATCACTCTAGGATTCATTTAAAACACTATTTGAAAATGGGCTTAATATCCTATTGTATATATATTATATCTATAATGTATTGGAATAAAATCCTCTTTAACGATGGACGACGAGTTCATTATTATCGCCGAGACTCCTGGTAAGGTCTCCCTCTCACTGCAGCCAAGACACCTTTAGCCGTCAGAACACCTGATCAGTCTTGTGAGTCTGCTTAACTGGCAGTGAGAGAGCCCTATCACCCAACCCTGACATCCTGTCTCTGTCCGTCTGTTACCTTAGATCTCATGGTGCAGTCATCCCACTTATCTAATTTATTTACTTTGTATATTTATATGGTAGGGCTAAGGTATTAGGGACTGCTAGGTACAAGAACATAGTTGGCGTGTGGAGGAATAACTAATATTTCTTTCACATTTATTTTGTTTCTTCGGTCTTAACATTTATGATGTTTTCTTTAGTATAAAAATAAAATAATTAAGATGATTTGCTGCTGTGTGTTACGGTGAATGTAGAGACGAAAACACTTTACTGGTAACAAGTAGGAGTGGTCGTTACAAAACGTAACTAGTTACTGAAACTATCTATTCAAACAATAGCGGGTAGCGGGTTATTGCAGTGCAACGAAACCATCTATTACAGTAGACGTTTTACTCAGTAACACGATTCACGAATCACGAACGAGTGATCAGTAACAAATCGTTTATTCACTATTTTCGGGACATCGGCGACGGCTTCGGCTGTTGAAGTACCACCGGTCGTCGAATGTCGAGTGAGTGCGGGTGCTTTTACATTTGAACTATGACTCTATTCATTTCGGATAGATACGATATTAGAAATGAGAAAGTGTGCATGTTTTAACAAAAATAGTTAGAAGTGCATGAATTTACGTGAACTTGGCCCGGTATAAATTAGTTGTGTTTAAGTTTAATGACACGGTTTGTTTTTACTTTTTAGGCGCGTTAGTTAATATTTTGTTTTCTTTTTGTGCAACAATAATAATATTTTTAGTAAAATAAGAAGAAAATACAATTGTATATATTAGTGTTAATAATAATAATTGTACAGTAGTTAGTGTAAATAACTAAGTGTAAATAATACTAAAACTTTATGTGATAGTTATCAAAAATGTCTCGAAGCAATGCCAGTGTAAAATTAACCATAATTAATAAAATTATCATATTCTAGTCCATTCAAAACAATCCACGATCGATTTCTTACTTTACCGATTTACAATTTTATATTCAATTAGCCGTATTTATGCCATCTAGCGTCTTCTTTACGTACCAGAGTGAAGTCAGTTAATTTTCGTTCGATAAAATGACTTTAATACCTGTAGAATGGAGTAGATGGCGGTTTACAAACAATGTTATTCGAATGAAAATATTCCATAAAACATCAATACATGCATTCTTTTGATTTATTACATTAAAATTTAGGCTTCACATGTAATGGCTAAAATAAGCATTGTAATAATTATTTGCTATAAAAATAAACTTAAATTCAATATTTTATGCTGAACTTGTGATTAAATTTATCATTATCATAATTATTAAACAAATCATTTGCCGTTAAATCTTTGAAGTGGTATTTTTATTAAACCGTACGAAATGATTTAACAAATAAATAAATTTAACTATTAACACCATGTCTAATTCTATACGAAGCGTTAAAACCAAACAAGTTTTCTCGTAAAGCGGATATCGTTTCATTAACGTTTTCAATTAAACACGTCGTGAAACACTATTGAAGCGCTATTATTAAAATAGAGTGTTTCAAAAGCTAATGATATTCGATAGATAGTTTCGTTTCGTTACTCAAAAACGCCACAACCCACCGCTAGTAACAAGGCATTCCATCTTAGTCCTCACGGGTGACAACGCATCTGGACGTTGATTCGTAATCGAGGATAGATGTAGCTGTCTATGGGCCGCAGCAACCACTTACCATCGGGTGGACTGTGTGCTCGTTTGTCATCCTTATCCTATAAAAAAAAACTCTCTAGCTTTAGTATTTTTAAGGGTTTAACATTAGAAGTCAATTAGGAAGTGTTATGGTTAAATACTGACCAGCCCGATGGTTCCTTAGCCTGGAGCAGAGCTGCGTGAAGCTTATGAAGGCCGCGGGGTCGTCGGGCACGCCGTGGTCCGGCCACGCCGTGTACTGCAGCTGCGTCACGTTGCGGGACGCGCCGCTGCTCTCCTGTAAGATCACATAAATGTCACTTCACTCACCCATAAACTGCTTTCGACAGCTGCACATGGCTCTCATCCATGACAGGATCTCCATGATTTGTAGGCGTATTGGTGTTCACGGTACCAGATTTATGACACTAATCTTAGCTGGATTAGGTTTTTTACATCCATACAAATAAATACAATTGAAGTATGTTTGTACAAGTTTGGTCATCATTATCATCATCATTACAGCCCTTCACAAGTCCACTGAACATAGGCGTCCCCCAAGAATGCCACAAAGAACGGTCCTGAGCCACCATCCATCGATTTCCTGCATGCCTGGGTCGTCACTCCATCTAGTTGGGGACGCCCTACACTTCGTCCGCCGGTACGAGGTCGCCACTCGAGAACCTTTTTCCCCATCGGTTATCGGTTCTTCGAGCTATATGGCGGCCATTGCCACTTCAGCTTACTAATCCGTTGGGTTATGTCGGTCACTCTGGTTCTACTGCGGATATCCTCGTTTCTAAGTTTATCATGTAGAGCCAGCATAGCCCTCTCCATAGCTCGCTGGCGACCTTGAGCTTCTCACGGCGGCAGTGAAGGTACAAGTTAACCCTTCTGCCTAGGGTCATCTGGGTAGGTACCACCTTACTTATTTCTGCCGCCAAATAACAGTGCGTGTACTGCCGTATTCCGATCTGATGGGTATAGAGAGCCAGTATAATTACAGGTTGTGAGGTATTCCATCTTAGTTTTTGAAGGTGAGAAGGTATCTGTAGATTTTATTTGAAGTAGGTTTTAAGTGTCTATCGGCTGCAGAAGCCACTTACTTATTAATGTGAACTATAAGTTCAATTTACTCTTTAATGTTATAAAAAAAATATGTTAATGTAAGTATTAATTCTTAATGATAAATTTACTGTCGCGTACACACCAAAACCGAAATAGGGGTGGCTTTAACACAGGGACAGACACACAGGTCGGACGATTTACGATGATCTATGTCCGTTCGACACTTGAAATATGCAGTAGCAAATATAAAGCACACATGTACCTTAAACTCCTTTAGTACTCGATGAGCTTCCACTTTCGATTTAAAGGCCAACGGTGATATTTAGAGATCATATGTAAAAAGATTCAAGACGGGAGGAGAGGTCTTCACAAACATATTACAGTTTTCAATCTTCACACATTAAGCGCTTTTCGTAACAATTTTTTGACAGGTACAGTGCACTTCACAGACGCAATGCAACTACGTTTTGTCACAGCTAATTTAAGAAGTGTACATGGATATGAATTAAAAAAAAAATGTTTTAGATTAATAACGGTCACAGTACACTAAATCATAAGGTAATATTCCACTAACCTTTATAGTCATTTCTCTCCTAATGTAATGTCCCAGGTTCTGTTCACTGTGTGTAAGTATGGTCAAGGTGTCTGTGGCTTTTAATGGTGTCGTGCCAACTTTAGGCCAGTACTGATGACATTTGGCTCGTCCACGTTCTACCAGCACCGTTAACATTACTATGAGGCTACTCTCACTCTCCCACACCATTTGCCAGAAGTCTCCAACTGTTGAAGCTAGTGGACCTGTGGAAAAAGTCATCAATAAACACGTGGCAAACGACACAGTCACCTCATGGTAAGTGGCCCAAATACCTCTACTCTCTATGGGCCACAGCATCTCAACTCTATCTATCCTCGATTTAAAAATTGAAAGAATTAAAATTTGTCATTGTCACTACTGTGGGCTAAGATAGAATAGAATGCCTCATTTACTAATGAAAATGGTGTGATAATGGTGTTGGTACTAAACGAACCAAGGTTGTTAGTGTACTAATTAATGCGGGGACCTGCCTGTCCCTGAGCTAACATAAAAATGTTTAACATTACTGAAGATAACATTTTTTTTAATTAGGCACAAACTGACAAACTACTTGTAAAACATATTTGAACCATTCGAAAATTACCTTGTGTTGCAATATACGTCAGGACGAGATCAGAGTTTGGTATTTCCATATTGATGTATGAGGCATTAATATAATCGCCAGTTGGTCCATTCTTAAGTATCACTCGCGTCGAGTCGTCTGAAAAAAAGAAACTGTAATAAGTCGAAAAATTAAAATGTAAAATATATATTACATAACACATTATAATATTGTGTATTATAATATTGTGTGGCTGAAATACAATAAGGGTATTTTCAGCATGATCGCTCGCCGGTTATGTCCGTCTCATCAGACTTTAAGACTCATGCTCTATAATACTGACCTGCGCAGATGGCTAGTCTTCGTTGAGACTGGCCGCCGTGAAATTCGGTCCGGAGGACATTATTATAAGGATAATAGTAACAATATTTTTTAATATGATTAAAATTGGTAAATCTACAATGATAAGTAGTGTCCTTGTGCATCAAGATGCAATGGATATGCAGTATTCAGTAAGGCGACTAAGTGAAGTCCGTAGGGCGTGTCAGTGTCTGGCAGATCATGGTCGTGTTCCAATATACACTGTGAGCACTGCTCAGTGCTTTCACTGGTGAAAAATTCGTACCGTTATGGACTGCCAGTATACTGCCGCAGTACCCTAGGAAAATATATGACGTCATAAATCGCCGCCATTTTTATACTGTGAGCACTGGCGCTTTCGAGGTAAGGTGCTCTCAGTACTTTGATCGTGATCAAAAAACATAACAGCGCCAAGTTTTAACAGCTACGAATGATTGTATTATCATTAATTAATATTGTTATTCAAATAAACTCGGACATTAAGTTTCAAAAGTAACAACATTCAAATAATAATGTTTCTTGTTGAACAGAAAACGTGTACATGATAAATATTTTCATTCAAAAACAGTGTCGAAAAATGGGGATGACAGTATACTGGACTGTTTCGTTTTAAACAGTAACTAGTATAGCAAACTAAAAAGAAACGGCTTTACAGTATACTGAATTGACGTCACACCTTTACAGTGGTCACAGTGTATATCGAAACATACCCCAAATCATACACGGTGTATGATTTGGGGTCCTGTAGTGGTTCTTGGCGAGGTTGCATGACAGTCGTACAGCGGTACCAGGGAGCTCATACTCACACGGTGCGATGTCCCTGTAGCCGTTCTTGGCGAGGTTGCATGACCGTCGTGCAGCGGTACCAGGCAGCTCATACTCACACGGTGCGATGTCCCTGTAGCGGTTCTTGGCGGGGTTGCATGACCGTCGTGCAGCGGTACCAGGGAGCTCATACTCACACGGTGCGATGTCCCTGTAGCGGTTCTTGGCGAGGTTGCATGACCGTCGTGCAGCGGTACCAGGCAGCTCATACTCACACGGTGCGATGTCCCTGTAGCCGTTCTTGGCGAGGTTGTTGACCGTCGTGCAGCGGTACCAGGCAGCTCATACTCACACGGTGCGATGTCCCTGTAGCGGTTCTTGGCGAGGTTGCATGACCGTCGCGCGGCGGCGCTGGGCAGGTCGAGGCGGCGCAGCAGCGCGTCGTACTGGCGCAGTGCGGCGCCGGACGCCAGCCCGTCGCCCAGCAGCAGCAGCGACTGCGCCGGCTCGCCCGCGCCCCCGCGCCCCACCGCCTCACCCCCACGCTCCCGCCCCCAGCGGCACGAAGCACACCGCCGGCTCCTCGCTGCCCACACTCTCCTCCGCAGAGTACACCGCTGCCGGACATGAGTAGATTAAAGCACACAACACAAGAAATCAGTAAGCAGCAAGTGACACGTGACGTGTACATTGCAACGGCGCAGCATATAATATGAAAGATCATTTAGAAGAGTTTATTATGCCATTTTTTCCGTTTGTTCAAGGAATAAGACGAAAATTATTTACTTAAAAATAAACACTGTATACAAACTCACCATTAGGTCTAACAACCAATGTGAGAACTCCTTTCGTATTTCTTATCAACTGCACAATTTCATCGTGAGTCATTTCTTCCACATCCTGGTCGTTTATTGATATCACCTAAAAAAATTAAACACAAAAGAAGTATTAAAGCAAAGTAATTATTAAAAATGACAATATTATGAAAAGGATATGCCCATACTTGACCGTAGTTATTTGATCACTAAAATAAATGCAAAAACACTCATATTTAATAACTAAACTATTGCAATTGCTTATTAGTTTGTAAAACTCGGGAAAGTTAAGACAATATGAAGAAGACAGTCAATATATATGAGACATTTATTGTAACATTAGTTACATGGCCTTCAGCCAAAAAGAAAGAGATGTTTATCATTTCTACTTGCTATGTCAATCTTTTTAAAAAAATGGGTGACAAATCTTACATAAAAATTAATACACGGAAGGATGGATTAACCGTTTTTTAAAAAATCTTTTATTTTTGTTAGTATTTTCGCTACTGATATGTTGTTTTCTTTAAAAAAAAATATTAAGTCTGTCTTGGTTGTATGGCCTTTTGGCGCTTTCTTTTAAAAATAATGAATCGAGAATATAAAATAACTTTTTTCAAGTTTGTTGTTGTGCTCTTGCAATTATTGAGACTGACGATTTTTCCTCCATGGTTATGCTTTATTTACTGAAGAATTCGATTTCTATAATGGACCCTGTAACCGCTCTCACGATAACCCCTAGTCATCAAATCTCGTACCACAACATTTTCCTCCGACCAATATCAGTATTCTCTTTTTATAATTATTAATAACAATGAAAATGGAATATAATGAACACTAGAATATTGTTATTAGTCTAATATATTTATCAGTCAGCTCGGTTTATTGACTACTATACATGTATAAAAAATTGACCATGTTTTAGGTAAAAAATAATTATTGTTTCTTAATCTATTATATCAACTCTAATGCCTACGGGATATTCTGTTTATGGGTGCCATTTAACTAAGACATCCCTTCCAAATGGGCAATATCCCTTTGAAGAAAATTTTCCTTTTCGCTCATTACACGTCTTACCATTGCTACCTGCCCCTGTTTCTTTTACAAAAGCGCGTTGGAACACTAAACGTGTCTACCTTCACGCGGTGGAACTCGCTATACAGCGCACTCACCCGCTCGCCCTCCCACTGCAGCGTAGGTCACACTAACCTGGTCGCGCCCCTGCAACGCGAGACACACTCACCTAGTCGCCTCCCTGAAGCGCGAGACACTCCACTAATCGCCCCCTGAGCGCGGGGCACACTCACCTGTGCGCCCCTGCAGCGCAGGGCACTCACCTAGTCGCCTGTGGCAGGGGCACTCACCTAGTCGCCCCCTGCAGCGCGGGGCACACTCACCTAGTCGCACCAGCAGCGCGGGGCACACTCACCTAGTCACCCCCCTCAGCAGCGCAGCACACTCACCTGGTCGCCCTCCTGCAGCGTGGTGCGCGCGCGCGGCGCGACCCGCGACACGAGCACGGGCGCGCCGCCGCCGCCGCGCACGTTGAAGCCGAAGCGTCCGTCGGCGCCGGCCGCCAGCCGCACCGGCACCTCGCCGCCGCACTCCGCGCACTCCGACGACTCCGACTCGTCCGCGTACGACAGCGGCACGCGCAGCGCCCGCTCCAGGAACCCGCCCGATCTAAACGCATTTTTACTTGGTAGAGCCATGCTGCAGCCATATTATGGTTGTAGCTATGGGTCGGCTCGAACGGGGTAATGAGCACATAGTTCACTTGATGGTAAGTGGATTCTGTGGCCTATAGACATTTATATCTATCCTCAGTTGAAGATGTAAAGCCTCACTTTCAGTAAAAATAATCTCCAGTTCTCTACCACACACCATACGAAACACAGCAGCATTAAGCTGCTATAAGCCCGAATTCTGTAAGAGCGCAGTCTCCGGTCGAGCCGACCCATTCGAGCTACAACTATAATATAGCTGCAGCGTGGCCCTACCACGTATAAAAAAAAAAAAATTGATTCTAGAAACAAAAGTAAACACCTTAATAACGCAATAAGACTTACTCTTCATCGTACGAAGCACTTTACACTAGATTTTCCAGATACATAAAACACAAATAGACTTCAGGGATCATTCAAGATCCTGCTTGCGAAACAAATGGAAATTTTAATAAAGATCGAATAATTTAAAACTGTCCAAGTACTTCACTAAAAATTTAAAATTAAAGCAATAAGGTTGATTCTTCATCGGTGGCAACGAGCTATTTATCTTTGTCTGTTTGCTACACAAATAAGGACCTTAAATTCAATAAAATAAGGCTCACTCTTCGTCTGGCGGCGGTGCGTCTCCCAGGCTGGGCGCGGCAGCGGCTCATGCGTTGCGCGGGAACCACGGGCGCCGTTACAGTGAGCGCGGGTGATGACGTCACGCAAACGTTGGAGCCCGTGCTGGCGCCCAGAACGCTCTCGAGTTCGAGAACTGCTGCGTCTGCGTACAATGCGTCATGCATCATGTAATGCGGTTTTAAAAATATCTCTATTGTCAATTTATTGTAAGAACAAGCATTCACATGAGTCTGATTCAGTCTTGACCATGATTATATTATTACCTGACGAACGACCGCCTCCTTTCTCTTGTGGTCGTAGGCGCAACTGCTGATCATGAGGTGAGTTTCAGATCAGTCATTGAGGTTTTTTGTCAAGAAATATTCAGTAGCAAGCCAAAGTAAAAAAATTGACGGTGTTACACCCACGTGCTCCGGAAAACACGTAAAGTCGTTGTTCTTACATGTCGGATTGCTATCCCATAGGATTATGAGAGTGCGGCAATAGAAGTGCACCTTTGCTATTACAGATTCGTACTATAATATACCTATTCTACATAGATGGCTAGTCTCCGTTGTGACTGGCATTGTGGAGGATATTTTTTAATATTAATATGTGAATTTTTAATATATAATATGCTTTACAAACACATTCAATTGAATAAAATAAAAGACTCATTGTTTATGTTCATACTGCCAATGGTAAACACTTAATAGTCTCTGGTCAAAGAAACACGAGTAGATAATAGAGAAAGCCAAATTTAATTCTGTTTATGAAAAAAGAATTTAATTATTGACAGTTTGACTGAATGAGCTGTGAATTTTGTGTGATTTAAAATCTTCCTTTTTAATAGTCTATAGGTGTGTCATGACAAAATACATTGTATATATAAATGAAATACAACTTCCTTAATATACAATCTTAAAAATTTAACGAATTATAGTCGAATTCCGAGCAGCAGGCGAGCACTAGCTAAATGACGATACCTGACGAAGGTCCTGTTGGTGGAGCGCGAGCGGCGCGCGTCCTCGAGCGCCTGCTGCGTCGGTGCGCGCGACGGTGGGCGCGGCGAGGCCCGGCAGCGCGCCCAGCGCGCCCAGCAGCGGCCGGCGCCGCGGCGCGCGCAGCCGGAAGAACCCGTGCCGCTCCACGCTGCAGCGCCACAGCGCTTTAGCGGCGCGCCCCGACCGCATGTTGAACCCCAACACCGTGTCGTAGCTTTCCGACTGAAAATGTTACCCAGCCATTAAATGACAAACACATTAGGTCCACTTGTAGATTATGATAGACGCTTGCTTATCCTTGCATTCAATTTTAGTACAGGAATTGAAAAAAGTCTTAATGATTCCACTAGTTTTCTTCGTTTCCGCTAATTGTTGTATTTCACTTATTTTCTTTGCTAAAAAAGATTTAATTACTTGAATGACAGATAACCACAAACTAACCAGAGACAACAACTAGTGATGCCTTTTACTTTATAAAAATATAACAGGAACCAATCAAACTGACTCTTGTCTAACTTTCTTTTCTTAATCAGCCCGTAAAAATCCACTGCTGGATATGGGCATCCCCAGCTGGTGGAAAAAAATAATTTTCTGGTGTTTCTCATAGTTCTCTCTTACAACACCCACATGATGAAATAGGGTGATAGATTCTCTTAAGTCAGCATTTTTCAACTTAGATATTCATCAATATCATCATTACATTCCTTCACAAGTCGACTGCAGAACAAAAGCCTCCCCCAAGAAATGCCACAAACCACGGTCCTGCGCCACCTGCATCCATAGACTTCCTGCATGTCTTACCAGTTTTTTCACTCCATCTAGTGGGAGCCACCCTACACTTCGCCTACCAGTACGAGGCTGCCATTCGACAACTTTTCAATTTTTCATCAATTGTCGGTTCTTCAAGCTACTTAGAGATTAGATTTATTTATTTAAAAATTATTACATATATGAGAAACAAATTTAACTTTGAAATCTAAATGTAAATAATAGGTAGGGGAAAAGTTTCTTCATATTTTGTTTGTATAAAAATGAAGAAAAATCTCTTTGGTTGTACTGTTTGTATCTGTCTGGTTTTAATATCAATACAATATAGTTTAATATCAAAAAGAAAAATAGAAAGTAAAATACAGTTTCCGCCATTTTTCAATTGATTTTCTGTCCCCAAATGAGTGAATCTAGCCGAAGAAGTTCGATACATTTGAAGTTTTATTACAAAAAGGGAAAATAACTCAAGCCGCGAAAAATTTGTGACGTTTATGGTCCTAATACAGGTGTCAGTAGAGTAGCACAAAGTTGGTTCAAGCGTTTTCAGTCCGGGCATTTTGATGTCAAAATGGCATTGGCTTTCAATGCCATTTTGAAAAGTGGCAAGATTGGCATATTAGTAGTTACGACATAGCGGAGGAATTGAGGATTAACCACAAAACAGTTTTGACCCATTTGAAAAAGTCTAGCTATACAAAAGCTCATTTGGGTTGCCCACAAGCTCACTGAAAAATCTAATGAATTGTGTCCTTTGCGATTCCCAATTGAAATGTAATGACGAACCATTTTAGCTTGTTCACTGGTGATGAAAGAGTGGATCACCACGACAAGAACGTGCAAAAGATCATGGTCAAAGTGTAGGCGGAATTTGGGTCTCTTGCCACCATGTATGCTTTCCTCCTCAAGTTCAGAAGTTCTAGTTTTGCAGGGAGAACTTCGGATACAAAAATTAAACAAGTTTAAATGCTCATGAACTAAGACAGTTACAATAATGAATAATGATCCATACAATAAAATGGTCCATAGACTAACACTTAATCACCACAATTGACTTTTCACTTTCACTGTTTTTAATTTCACTTTTTCTTAATGCAACTGACAGAAGTTTGAGGTCCGTAAGATCTACACCTTCTAGGTTCAGCTGCACCGGGGATGACATCTCCACAGATGAGTTTATTACAGGTAGGTTAATCATAGGTAATATAGGGGATGAAATGCTTTCAATTTCCACAGGGTTACTTGTTAGATTAATATCATTGATTTTGGCTGCACAGTTATCCTCCAATGTTAAGATATATGTGCCATGAATTTTCTGCCTTGCTATTTCATTATTACAAATCTCGGAGAGTAAAGTAGACTCCTTGGTGTAGATAATCCATCTGTTAGGTTGTATAAGCTGCACCCTTACAGCTTCCAAAATGACTGGAACTTGGATGCATGAGGATATATTTTCAGCATAAGTCATCAGGTCTGTGATGCAATCATCCTTAATTAGTTGGGATGTGTCGTCCTCAGGACAGAGGTAACTGTATTCATCGGCTTCCTGACAAGGATGAGTAAGCAGTCTAATCTTTGACCCTTTCACTAAAAGGTACGGGAATTTTGGTAAAGTGACAGTGGTACGGTTATGGGATAGTACAGGTAAGGGGTAGAGCTTATAATAAATATAAATGTTCTTAGTGACGAGAGGTATTTCCCAAAGGTAAGTTATGCTATTTCTATTCAAATAAGCTTTTACCATTATAGTTCGCTCTATCTTAACTAAATTTTCTAATGTACATGTAAAATCTACCAATTTTTTCAAGTATAAATAACAACCTTTTAGACTCTATTACAGACTGATGTAAGATTCCTAATCTACTCAAAGCTAAAGTGGTTTCTATCTCATTCAATTTTATAAGGATAGCCTCAAAGTTATGAATCAATAGGTTATATGTACTTATAATCCGTGTCTCAATATGATTAAAGTGTTCTCTTTCGACTATACTAAAGTTATGTGATGATGTTATAGTGTCTTTATTAATTTTCATTAGATTTTCATTTAATTTTAATGTAGAATTTGTCAGAGATTGTACTATTTCTGTGATCAACGTTATCCTGTTGTCATTACTATTTTGTTTAACTTTTACTTCTGTAATTAATTTATCGTATCTAACGGCATCATCATTATCGAGATTTTCAGTGACTATCTTAATTAATGAACCTAATGGGTTAAGTATACCGCGTCTTGCTCTAAAAGAAGGGGTTATTTTTCAAGGTTATTAATGGTTAAATTCCTAATATATTCTACTTGTGTATTAACATCTACGAAGTTATGAAAAATTCTTATTTAAATTGTTAACTATCTTATTTAATTCGGAAGACCTCAGTACATTGACTTTTACATCCTCTATGAATGGTTTGAGATCTATTATTTTGGCAATGATCCATTTATTGTTACTGATGGCAGCAGTTCCTTGCTTCACGGGCAGTATTCCAGGATTGCTATTTAACTCCTGAAGTTGAAGGGCCTGGAGGCGTGTCACCGTGGCTACTACCAGGACGAGCAGGTGCCTGTGAAGGGCGTTTTACATTCTTTAGAGGAACTTTACTATCACGTCCTTTAGTGTTTACGGGAATAACATTTCTACTAATGGTGTCGGTTACTAGGGCCTTTTGAAAACGTGTTTTTTCTTTACTACACCTTTTATTAGTACTTTTTGCATAAATAGTGTCTCCGGGTTCTATCTTAAAACTGTTGTAAATACTGTTTTTCAAAATCTACGTATACGACTCTTTTAGTGCATTCGAAAAAATGTACAAGTTCTTTTTTAAATAAGAAAATTACTAATTCCGTGAATTGTTTACGATGTTCTTCATTTTCGAAGTAAATGATGTATTTAGTTTTATTCCTAGTGTATTCTACCAGATATTGTTTTACTAAATCTGGTAGGTTTAAAGATAAGTATACTTCTAAGATTCTTTGTTTTTCCTTAGATAAGTTCTTTACAGATAATTTCTCTATGTTCCAGTTAAAGACTAAAATTTGGTTGGGTTTAGTGTCGATCGCTTCCTGTAAGATTGGAATTCCCTGTGAGTCAGTGTCTTGTCCTGAATGTTGGGTTTCTATTCTAGAGGTTTTTTCAGAGGCTGTTAATATGCTACTAGAAGCGTACGGCATAGAAAAATCGGATTTTATTGATAGGGTTTTACCTGAATCTGTATCTTTTATAACAATAGCCTTCTCAGAGTATGTGTCTGAAATAGACATAGATTCCAGAGGTGGTGGTCTAAATGTCCTTTTTTGCAATTCGTCAAATTCTTTAATATCTTTTATTAAGTCCTGAATTTCCTTATTTTTATCTTCGTCTTTATCTACATTTGCACGAGTGGATGAAATTTCCTTTTTATCTAAGGAATTAAGTCTAATTCGCGACAAAGCGTCTGCATTGGAGTTCTGCTTACCGCTTTTATGAACAATGCTAAAATCATATTCGGCTAGCCTTAAGCGCCATCTAGTCAGTCGGTTATTTGTTTCTTTAAGAGAGTTTAACCAGGCAAGAGGTTTATGATCGGTAATGATCGTAAACTTTTCGCCATAAAGATATGGACGGAAGTGTTTGATAGCCCAAACTATTGCTAGCAGTTCTGTTTCAGTTACACTGTAACGTGTTTCGGCATCGTTAAGGGTTTTGCTAGCATAAGCAATAGGTTTGTCTTGTCCTACTGGTCCTTGTGAAAGGACGGCACCTAAAGCCAATTCTGAAGCATCTGTAGTTAATATAAATGGCTTCTCAAAGTCTGGGTACATTAATATGGGGGCATTTGTCAGAAGTTCTTTGCATTTTTGAAAGGATTCTACGTATTTACTGTCGCCAAGAGGCATTGAGCGTTTCTTTTTCAAGCGTGCTGTCATGGGTTGAGTTACTTTAGCGAAACATTTTATAAAACGTCGGTAATAGCCTACCAAACCGAGGAAGATTTTAATCTTGGTTGTCGTCTTTGGTAAGGGATAATTTAATACGGCTTTAATTTTGTCATTGTTGGGTTTTAGTCCGTCACAAGTAATCGTGTGTCCTAGGTATAATACTTCTTTACTCAGAAATTATGATTTGTCTAGCTGAACTTTTAGGTTTGTCTGTCGTAGTCTATCAAATACGGTTCGTAATTTGTCTATATGTTCCTGTAAGCTTGTGGAGTAAATGATTATGTCGTCTAGGTACACGAGGCAATGTAAACCTTGCAGACCTCGTAAGACATTGTCCTTGGTTCTCTGAAATATTGCTGGAGCTGTCTTTAGGCCGAAAGGCATACGTGTGAACTCATAGTGTCCTGACTGGGTACTGAAAGCTGTTTTCTGTCTATCCTTCTCAGATACTTCTATCTGATGATAACCACTAGCTAAGTCAAGTGTGGTAAAGTAACAACTACGTCCTAATTTGTCAAACAAGTCGGTTATGTTAGGCAAGGGGTATTTGTCGTCTATTGTAATTTTGTTAAGTCGCCTATAGTCAATAACTAATCTATATTTCTTTTCGTTACTTGCATCGGCCTTTTTCGGAACTAAATGCACTGGTGCACTCCAGGGTGAACAGGATTGTCTAATTATGTCGTTTTCTAGCATTTTTTCTACTTGTTTATTTATTTCATCGTTTATAACTCGTGGCTGTCTATAGTGTCGAATAAAAATGGGGTCTTCATTATGAGTTCTAATTTGGTGCTTAACGTCATTCGTAAAAGTAAGTGGTAATTGTTCTGAGTAGAATATATCTTTGTACTGTAAACAGAGTGTTCGAATACTATTTCGTTCTTCTTAGTTCATGTGGTCTAACCGCAGTTTATTTAGATTTTCAGCTAAAATTTTGTCTATTTCGATGTCGTTTCCGTTCCGTAAATTATTAATTTCAACATTTACGTCATTATATCTAGTCACATTTAAAGGTTTGGTTACAACTAATGAAATTTCTTTGTCTAAAGTATTTTGTATAACTGTTGTCGCGTAAACGTTCTCGCATTTAACAAGAGCACTGGGCATTCTAACGCCATCACAAAATTTGGTGTAATTTAATATAGCTTCTCCGTTCAATAAATTGGTTGGTAATCTAACTCTTTGTTCGCAACGCGGGGCTATTTTAATTTCGTTAGTCGGATTATAAATTATGGGTATATTTGCGGAATTTGTCTGTAATATTTGGTTTTTCATATCGATTTTGGAATCTAATTGTTTAAGGAGATCGCTTCCGATAAGTCCATCATAACGGCCGTCTACATCGTATATATAAAACTTATGTATCTGATCACTATTGAAACTCGGAAATAACGGTATAATTATTACTTCATCGTGTAAACTAGATGCGTGAGTACTGATAACTTCAAATGGTTCGTAACGTTTAAAATTCGCAAAATATTCGTTTGTTTTAGAAGGACTTATGAAAGATCTAGAACTCCCGGTATCAATCATAAATTTAGCATTAATTTCGGGTATTTCTATATATGGTAATTTTAATTTAGGGTTACAATTTATATGTATTATCTCTAGATTTGATTCGAGGCTTCTATTTGAAAATTTTCGTTTTCGTTTGTTAATTGTTGTTCATTATATTCGGGTATTTCAGGGTTTTCGCAATAAATAATTTCGTGATCCGTTTGCGTGTGGTCTACGTCACAGTACTGGGTGTCGTCATAAGTATCGTCACCGTTTTCGTTAAGCGCATATAACTCGTTCATATGAAAACCTTGAGGTTCCACAGGTGGGGCTGTACGCATGCTTACATCGGTCGATTGAAATTGTGGTCGTTGTAAATGAGGTGGGACCTTGGTTAAAGTTTGGTCTATATCCAAACTGTGGTGTTACACCTAATTGCGGCTTATATCCTATGGGTTGTTGAGGGGGTTGTGGCCTAATACCAAATTGTTGGGGTTGTTGTGTTGGTAACTTAATTTGCTTGCTTGGTGGTATTCCAAATTTAAATCTTGGTTAAAATTGCATATTATTTTGGGGTTGAAATTGCTGAGGCTGTTGAAAGTGAGGGCTCGTGTTCAGTGTGTTTTGGCGTGTGCTAATTTCAAAACTTTGTTGTGGCATTTGTGTGTTTTGTGAGAAAAATGGTTTCATTGAAAATTTATCAATAAAGGGATTTTGAGACACTGGCTGAGGTTTATGTTGTGCGTTGTTCGGTAATCGTAACATTTTATTTCTCGCCTGATATTGGTATAAAAAATTAACTTCTTCAAGCACTATGCTCAAAGCACTTTCTAAGGTGTCACATCCTTTTAACCGTACAATGCGCAATAGATCCTCGGGCAAATTATATAAGAAAACATTCATAGACATATGGTTATATATAGTAATTTTACTCTTACGAAGGTTAATATCTACTACTCTATTAACTTTTGCTATTAACGTACTCTTTATATATTGTATTCTATTGCAGAAATCGAGATATGATTCGCCGTTATTAATTTTTAAAGTTTCCAATTCGATCGCGATACACTCTTCAGACCGTGGATCACCGAAATGTTGCTCAAAAGTTAATTTTAATTCTCCCCAGGTTTCAATATCTGGTCTTTCACTAATAGCGGCAGTTCTGCCTACTAACTTTGACGTAATCACTTGAAATATGTATAAATCTTGTTCTGTATTTACTATTTCTCTACACAACTGTATAACATATTCACATTTACGAATAAATAAGTTAAGTAAATTTTCATCACCGTCAAATTTTGGAATAATACCAGAAAGTTCCTTGGGAATCTGTGTTATTTTAGGCATTTTTATTAAAATATATTTATAATTAGTTTAATTTAATAGTAATAATTTAATAAAAATTTATAATAAATTTTTAATTTATAAATTTAATTGAATTTAATTTACTTATTTCTAAATAAAAGAAATAATAACGCACTTCGAATTTTGGAAATAACGCTACCACTTTCTAGACACTTATAGTTAAAATGGAATAGGATTGGAAAATGCAAATGGAATAGCGATTTGGTCTACTCACATACTGCCCATGTCCTTCCGATGAGTCTAAGTTCTGTAGCGTGACGTCCTCGCTGTTTTTCTTCTCGACAAATTTTTTTTTCGTTCGTAGATTTTCGTTGAAAACGTTAGAAAACGCTCGTCGTATTTAACTGAATTTAAGTAAAACGCGACGCGAAAATCCTACCGGCTGCGCCAGTCAAGTTATGCAGGGGCCGGAGGACGTTTTAAAAATACTAATTTTATTAATTAAAAGATGTTTAATCGCTACAAGAACTCGCTTAAGACTAACTTAATATTCTATGCTTAAAAACTAATGCATGAGAGCCCACACAGGAGCTCGGCAGATTCCGTTTGTCCACTCAGCACATGCCTGTGGTCTACAATCAGAATATTCTGCTGATGGGTCTCGCCACCCGTAACAATACTGCCATATAATATCATAAACAAAAACATGTAATAGACTTTCTTACATCTTTATCACCTTCCCAATCACCAATACTCTAATATTACATGTTCACAGTATTTATACTAGACATAATTCCATGTAGGTAATCTAGAACCATGTAGTGGCGGTGTAAGATTATCCACTACCCCATATCATCCTGTGGGTGTTGTAAGCGGCAACAGAGGAAAACTGATAGTCTCCTTGATAACAATTGAATAAAAATAAGAAGCTGCGGTTACCAACTGCTTTCTGAGCGTGGCAACTATGGCAAATATATCTTCTCTGAGGCAATCTATGGAGGGTACCCATATTCAGCAGTAGACTTTTGGTAGACTGTAATGCAATACTAGGCAATGTGCAGTAACTTTTAAGTATGTTTTTTTTATAGAATATCTGTGACAAACGAGCGCACAGTCCACCAGATGGTAAGTGGATGCTGTGGCCCAAAGACATTTACATTTATCCTCGATTAAGAATCAAACCGTAGATGCGTTGTCACCCTTGAGGACTATGATGGAATGCCTCGATTTTAGTAAAAAGGGTCTCCGGTTCTCTGCACTCACCATATGAAACACAGCAGCATTAAGATGTTATTACGCTGGTATTCTGTGAGAGTGTGATCCTACCTCTGTACGCCGACCCATTTGTGCTACAACCATAATATAGCTGCAGTGTGGCTCTACCACTTAAAAGTTAAGTTTTAGCACACTCTTTTAGTAGTATAAGGCTCATTTGAAGTACTGTTCTGGAATTTACTAAAAAAAACTAAAGGATAGATTTGGCCTAATATAAACTATTTTTTAAATATCTAACAACCTATTAACTTACCGTTAACAAGCGTGTCAACTATGGCAAATATCACCTTTATAAGGCGATTTATTGGGCGGCCTATGTTCAACAGTGGACTCTGAAGTCTTTATTGGATGGATGTAATGGATAGCTGCGTGCAGGTATACATGTCAGGTTTCTCCTGCTCAAGATTCAAATTTTTTATTAAACTAAGTTTTTGACCTGCTCAAGGTTCAAAAACTTTATTAAACTAAGTTTGCATAGAAAGGGTTATTATAATGTTAAGGAATTTATATATATATATGATAATAACCCCTGGGAATGAGGTGTGATATGCATTTATATAATAGTTATACCTATATATATATATATATATTTGTGTGTGTGTATATATAAAAATTCATACCTTGTTGGGTATCAGCTGCACAAACTCACAGGGATTTCTGTTGTAAACATAGATACCACCACTTGTGGCACCAAATGCTATTAAGGATTTCGATACATCAAAGCATGTAAACTGAAAAAAGAAAGTTCTTATACAATAATTTACATACTTTCACCAATATACAGGAAGAATTATAACATAAAACAACATTTTAAACAATGAAAAGATTATATACCCAAAAATTAACCATTTGTGTTATACACTCTTTCTTATGTTCTTACATTCTTTACGTTGTAAAGCCATGCTGCAGCTATATTAGTAGCATAGTTGTACCATTTCATGTCCAATTCGTGTCGACTCAACCGGGAAAGGACCACACTCTCACAGAATACCAGCATAAAATAGCAGCCTAACGCTGTTGTGTTTCGTATGGTGAGTGTAAAGAACCGGAGACCCTTTTTACTGGTAACGAGGCATTCCATCTTAGTCCTCACGGGGGACAACGTATCTGCATTTTAATACGTAATCAAGGATAGATGTAGATGTCTATGGGTCACAGCAACCACTTACCATCAGGTGGACTGTGTGCTCGTTTGTCACCATTATCCTATAAAAAATAACCACTCAATTAGTTATTTATTCTATATGTTAAGCACAGCAAGTAAGAGAAATAAAAGTATTCATAGTATTATTTAGCTAGATTGATAACATAGGTACCCAACAGTGGCACAATGAGCAAGAAAATGAGGCCAACATTGTTTTAATAATATTTGCTATATCAAACAAAAAAACATCAAGATGTGTAACATCTGACATCTCATCTTGGTAATATGCAACATTAACATTATATTGTAAAATAAAGATATATTTTTTTTACCAAAATTAAAAATATCAATTGAGTAGCGACAGAAATTAACCATAAATTTAAAAAAAGCTAAATACTTAAACAATTATTCAAGGATTCATTATTACTCACTTCCATTTTAATTAATGATCTGCATATTTTTAGACACTTATTATCAACAGTAAATACATTTATTAATATAGTTTACACATAATATAAATTAGTTTATATAACAACACACTTTACTACCTCCGCGCGCATTCATTAGTCAATTGAAATAACGCATGCTTCATTGGCTTCCTAATAAACACTTCCGTCCCTTTTTACAAAATCACTCCCACAGATTGCAGGAAAGTGAGGAAAGATTGTTACACATAGAAAATGCAAAATATTATTTATAATTTTATTATTTTAAAAATATTTAGCTTGCAAAAGTACTATTAAGAGTTAGATCCCATTAATTTTGTTAAGCTAGATCTAAAACAATAATCCTTTACTGGGGACAGGTAAAATAGTAATGTAAAGAAAATTAGCCCAACAGATTAGTGAACTGATGTGGCTATGGGCCAGCCTATTACATAGGTTTAATTGAATTAAAATTCAAACTCTATTAATAAATTGTCTGGATAAAGACTATTTTTATACTCTTTATCCTACAGATATGACGGGCAATAGTTTTACCAGTGCAAGTGAATAAGCTTACGCCTTTCTAAAAGGCCAGCAATGTACCTGCAATTCTCCTGCTGTTGCAGTTGTTCATGGGCAGCAGTAGTCACTTACCATCAGGTGAGCCACATGTTTGTTTGCCCCCTCTTCTATAAAAAAAAAATGTGTGCAGCACAACTAAACCACGCAATTGTGTTAACTCACTTTACACTGGAGTGTATCAACTCACTTTTGTGATTTTTTTTACATATAACTCAAACCCTAACATATTAATTTAAAGGAGGGTTTTTACTAAAAATCTATATTATTTACAAAATTACTTCTTTGAATTTTGTAAATAATGTAGTAATATGTAATGTATAAATAATGTATAAATGTAATGTGTTACTATCATGAATACAGCGTGCCAAATATTCATCAATTTCAGAGAAAAATAAAGTATGTTGGAAATGTGCATAAATGAATTACAGGAGAATCTCACGTTGGAATAATCTATAAAATATATTGATTGAATAAGTTACATAGTGCACCGACACAGAAACATGTCCCTGTGCTATTGCGCTAAATCAAGAATTTTTGCTGAATTAGCTAGGCCTACACCGATCTCCTTGCCCAGCATAGGTATCCTTCATAAAATGTAAGCTATTTGGTGCTTTCTTAGAAACGCCCTTATTCAGCAATTACCTATAACAGACTTAAGTGATGTATATAATAAAACAAAATTATAATATTTTACCAAGTGTAGGCTGCACAGCACAAATCATATGAAATTAAATTTTATTTCTGTTTGTGTCACACCTTTCAATCTTATACATTTTTTAAATTGTGGCTTTGATATTATCATCACATTATTTCTGCCAATGTCTGGTCTTGTAACAATACATTCCTAATGAAATTATTTTGATATCATGCCAAAACTACCTACCTTTATACGGTGGACATTTTTTATAGGATAATTTATAACTTCTGTTATATCAGGAAGCTCTTGAAGTATATACGGGAGCAATTTACAAGTCATATTTTACATACATTTTCCTTTTTGTACACATTAATAATTTTTTTAAAACCAAATATAAACATGAACCACTTACTAGTCACTTTATTAACGTCGTAGTAGGGATGTCGATCTGAGATAGATTAATCGAAGAATCGATTTTTCAGGCCCAAAAGATCGATTTTTTAAATCGATTTGCAGCACTGAATCGATCCAGTAAATCAATATTTCACATTTGAAAATCGCCATTGCATTTTTTTTGTTATGGTAAAAATCATAAAATTATTTACAATTAGTTGAATCTATCCGTGATATAACGGTGTTGCCGGTTAAAGGGTTAATTACTCAAAAGCTCGCGAGGTGGCTGTATGCTTAGTTTCCTTCGCCTCCATTTAATAAAAAAAAGTTACGTTTGTAGTCTATGACTTTTTGTATTTGTTAATTGACATCGATCACTAATGAAAATCTAGATACACAATCAGTGACAAAAAATGGCGTAACCGAATGTGCACCCACTCGAACATATGGGTGCACTTTTAATCCAGTAGCATTCGAATGCTCCGACGGTAAACATGCCTCAGTGTTCGTTCAAAAAGTGTAAAAATCACACATCCAGGACGCTAAAAAAGGATGGAATTTCATATTTTCGGTAAGTATTAATATTAACATTATTTAATTGTTATCACTGTATTGTAAATACTGATATTTTGTCAAGAAATCATCGTAAAAGTATTTTTTAAATTAAGTCGTAATAAAATAAGTCGTCATTGTATATGCGTTGATTCTGTTCCATTTGTGGAGACGCTATTGTTTTTTAATTTTTTGTATTATTAAAGTATGATTGTTTTTTTTTGTTTAATGAGACTTCTTTACTGTTTCTCTAAATACTATAGTAACATTTTATAGATTTAATTTTAAATAAGTTTATGGTTCCAGATTCAAAGCTGAATGTGCCCTTTGCTTTCGTAAGTACATGAACACTATAGAAGATGGCCTACGAAAAGATGTTAAGAAATTTTGGCAATACATTCATAATCGTAAAGATAGCAATAGTATTCCAGATAATATCAAATACAAACAGGAAGCAACTAACCTACCAGACGAAGCATGTAATCTGTTTTCAAGCTTCTTTAAATCCGTATTTGAACCATCTAACTTAGATTCAGAGAAGTTTACACCTCATAGTAATTCCTTAACACAACCAAACAATTCAAGTGATTTATTTATTTCTACGATAAATTTCACTGTTGATATGGTAAAAAAAGAACTTAGAAATTTAGATGTTTGCAAGGGATCTGGACCGGATGGCATTCCTCCTTTCTTCCTTAAATATACAGCGGACACAATCTGTGTTCCTCTGACGATTCTTTACAATAAGTGCATTCAAGATGGCGTCTTTCCTGCTATTTGGAAAACAGCCAATATCACGCCTATTCATAAAGAGGGATCCAAGAACGACGTAGAGAATTATCGGCCAATCTCATTACTACGCGTATTGTCAAAGGTATTTGAAAGATTTGTACATAATGTTATTTATCCTGCCCTTCACAATATAATCATATCCGAACAACACGGATTTGTTAAAAAACGATCCACAGTAAGCAATCTTCTCGTTTATACTACACACTTATATGAACATATAGATAAGGGAATACAGGTTGATTCTGTGTATACTTACTTGTAAGGCTTTCGATAAAGTCATCATCATCATCATCATCATTACACTCCTTCACAAGTCCACTGCTGAACATATGCCTCCCCCAAGTTATGCCATAAATCACGGTCCTGTGCCACCTGCATCCATCGACTTCCTGCATGTCTTACCAGCTCGTCGCTCCATCTAGTGGGGGGTCGCCCTATACTTCGCTAACCGGTACAAGGCTGCCAATCTTAAGCCCTGATGACAGCTTTAAGTTACAAAGCGATCTTTATCGCTTATCGTTGTACTGTACTTAAAATAAACTACAGTTTAATGTTAATAAATGTAAATCAATAACATTTACAAAGAAGCGCAATCTCATAAATAATACCTATACTATTTAATAATACAGAGTTATGCAAGGTGGATCTAATTAAAGATCTAGGAGTTATACTAGACGCAAAACTTGATTTGAACAATCACATTAATTATATATATGGGGGGATGAGTCGCTCGCGTCCGTAGGCTTCGACCACCTAAACCTAGGCCCACCCTACACGTGTCCCCCAGGTGGTGCTAAACGAGCGACAAAGCCGAAAGTATAGACTCGGTTCCTCGCCGTATGGTAGCGGCGTAAAAGCTACCAACCCTTAGTTCGCACCATGAGCCAGCAAATAAAAGAAATGGCCCCAAGTTCCCGGCGCCTCTTTAATGGGGCAGGGGTGCGAAGAATCTCCGGGAGGAAAAACGGCGACGAGGTTCGCCACCCGTCTCGTTCTGTCTCCCGGAAAAGTGGATTGCGGAGGCCCGTCTGGCTACGCTGAATGTATGTGGAGCAATGAATGATAAGATCGATGAAGTATGCGAAATGATGAATGATAGAGGAATAGATGTGTTATGTGGAGACGAAAGAAGGAGAAAAGGATGCCACTGCACATGGCATGTATACCGCTTACTGGTTTGGTGTAGACGAGACCGAGCGGGCATGCCATGGAGTCGGTGTCATCCTTTCAGAAAGAATGGGTCAATGTGTGAAAGAGTATGAATGTGTAAGCCCAAGGCTGCTATGGATACGAATGAAAGTGGGCTTAAAGAAGTTGTTTGTGCTTAGGGGTGTACGCCCAGATATGTCTAAACCCACTTATATCCGAGCAGTTTTGGGACATGGTAAGGATGGTGTTGATGAAATGTAAGGTAAATGAAAATATTATTATGTTAGATTTTAATGGAAGGGTTGGGGTGAAGAGGTCTGGTTATGAAAGGATATTAGGAACGTTTGGCGATGAAAGTATAAATGAGAATGGTGAAGACCCCCTCACCGTATGTGTGGAAAAGAATATTTTTGTGACGAACACTTTCTTTCGCCATAAGAGGATTCACATGTATACATGAGAAAGAGGTGATGATAGAAGCATAATAGATTTCATAATTGTGGATGAAAGAATGAGGAGCGCAGTGGTAGATACAAGGGTTTACCAGGGGTCCAACGTAGGGACGGATCATTACTTGGTCTTATGCCGAATTAATGGTCTATTCAAGCGTTGGCGGCATCGGACATCTGTGTCTACCACTGCGTTACAGCGTATAAGAATAGAGAGGTTTCAAGATGAAGGTGTGAAAGAGAAGTTCAAATGTAGACTGAGAGAAAATATAAGTGGTATGGATGAATTGTGTATGAATGATTTAGGCTTGGAGACTGTGTGGTATAATATATATGGTGTAAGTAAGAGAACGAATGAAAGGAAAAATAATACGTTGTGGTGGGATGATGAGGTACGGATGGAAGTTGAAGCAAAGAAGAGAGCATGGCTAGATTTACTAGCAACCAAAGCTGGTAATTCTAACGGTATGATTGATGAGATTGAAAGAAAAAGGCAGACTTTAGACGTATAAATAAGAGAGTAAAAGAAGTTGTTGAAAGGAAAAAGCAAGAAAGAACGGATAAGAATGATAGAAGGATATCTGATAACTTCCAGGCAAATATTAAAATGTTCTGAAAACTCATAAGAACTGCCAGGAAATTCAATACAGCCTAGAATGAATGCTATGAGACGAGAATGGCTGTATGCTGAATGATGAAATTTCTAATCTAAAGAGATGGAAGGAATACTTTGAAAGTGTTTATGAGTGAAGAGTCGTCTGAATTAAGTGAAATAGAAATTCGAAAGAAGTGGAGGTGAGGAGATAAGTGTAGATGAAATAATGAAAGCAATGAACATGAAAGCAGGTAAGGCAGCCGAATATGATAGAGTATCACTCGAAATGCTAAGGGCTGGAGAGAGAGTGGTGGTGTGAGCCTGCTGCACCTTATTAATTTATGTTGGGAACTGAGCGGGTGCCGGAAGACTGGTGCAAAGCCGTTATAGTCCCAATATATAAGGGAAAAGGGTCACAGCAGGACTGTAAAACTACTGTGGCATTAGCTTGCTTAGCATTGTGGGTAAACTGTATGCTAAGGTGTTAATTGAAAAGTATGGAAGGAACTGATGGAAAAATTTGGGATGAGCAAGCTGGATTTAGAAAGGGGATGGGGTGTACGGATCAAGTATTTTCCATGCGCATGATTGCGGAGAAGTTTTTGGCCAAAAACCAGAAAGTTTTTTGTGCGTTCATGGACTTGGAAAGGGCTTATGATAGAGTGGACAGGAATGTGTTATGGCAAACACTTAACTTATTTGGTTTGAGCGCTGGTTTGATACAGGCATTAAGGTCTCTTTATAGGGACTCTAGTGCTTGTGTCAGGATCAATGGGGTCTACTCGGACTGGTTTGGCATTCAAAAAGGTGTCAGACATGGCTGTGCAGCTTCCCCGTGGTTGTTTAACCTATTTATTGACAGTTGTTTGCAAACATTGAAAGTTGAAGAATGTGGGTTGAGAATGGGTGAGTTAACCGTGAAATGCCTTTTGTACGCCGATGATCAAGTCATATTTGCATCGTCGACGGCCGAGTTGCAAATGATGGTTACTTTAATGAACTGGTCATTAAAGAGAAGGGTATGGTAAGACATAAGTAAGACGAAAGTGATGGTTTTGAAAAGAAAATAAGTAAAACGTTATGTGAAATAAGAATAGAAGGAGATGATTGAGCAAGTGGATGAGTTTGTATATTTGTGCGTATGTGCGTCCGTGCGTGCGTGCGTGCATGCTTTTGTGCGTGCGTGCGTGCGTGCTTTTGTGCGTGCGTGCGTGCTGTTAGGATGGCTCGCCTTGGGTCCTTTTTAAAAAAAGACACCTTTTACTTCTGCAAGACTAATTTAATTTAATTACACTTCGGAATATTACAAATTGTAAAAAGTTGTGTACCGAACAAAGGTTAGAGTTTGACTGCTTGAATTAATTGAAAACTCACTTTTATATACTTTACATAATGCTTACAATAGCAATTACTCGCTTATACATCGGTTCATAACATCTCCCCCCTTAAGACGGAGTCTTATCCTTTAAGATAAACGTAGGATACAATAAAGTTAAGATCCTAAGTTGATACAATAAAATATTGAAAAACTCGAATACAGTAATATCATTCAACAATAAAATAATTTTAACAGATACAATTGCAAAAGCTATTACTTTATTTTAATTGACAATCTTATTCAATTAATAACTAAGAAACATAATAATAAAGAATATAAAAACTTGAAAAAGAAATTAATGAATTTTAATCGCTACATTATAGAGTAAAGTAGTATATATTAATCAATTAATAACTAAGGAACATGTTTAAAAATATTAAAATAATCATTGGGAAGAAATTCATTATTTTAATCGTTAATTAACAATATTAATAACTATTATAAATTGATAACTAAAACATGTTTAGAAATATTAAAATAACCTGAAAAGTAATTAATAAGTTTTAATCTTTAATAATTGCTTAGCTTCCGGTTAGAAGAAACTCTGTTAAATTTCCTAAATTGAACCTTGTCCTTGTTTTTATTAGTCTCTAATTCTGGGAGACTCTTAATCGATTTTTTGTCGTATTCGATTGATTCATCTGAAATATCCATTAGTTCAATAGAAGTGTTAACAGTGTCATTTTTATTACATTTTTTATTATAACACTGATTATATATTTGGATGCAACAAGATGTACTTTTACAATAATTTGAAAAGCATTTATTATATATTTTATATAGTATATAACTAAATATACTGACTATTACAATATAAGTAAGCGTTGAATAATAACGCCCGTATTTAACAATATGGGGCTAATTCTCAGCTTGATGAATTTGATTCTTTAAAGTATCTAATTTATATGACGCTAATTTTAACGATTCTAAGTCAACATCTGTTAGCGTAATTGGGGTTAGAACATCAGAACTGTGGTTTAATAAATTGTATTTGCAACAATCATCTTCTACTATGTTAAAATCGATTGATATTTGGCTAGGCAAAACAGCCTTATAATTATGTGATGGGTGAAATTGCAGTGTTTGGTAGTATGCAACGCAATCATTTTTTAAAGATAATATTCCAGTGCCTTGTAAGGTATAATCCGAAATCTTATTATCATTTGTACATTTAATAGTCAATTTATTCGGCTTAGACTGAACATAAATAAATCTTCCATCACTAAGTTTTTGCCATAAATTAACATTGCCATATATTATTTTCGAATCGCATATTTCTGGAAGTGACAAAATTACTTCAGTCAAAAGTTGAGTTTCACAAGTTGGATTATTAATTGTGGACAAAACAGAAGGTGACAAACATATCATAAACTTATTATTAACGTTTTTACATTCATTTAAGCTATCAAACAATGCGTAATTTAATCTATCATCCGTAAGGGCTACATACAGCTTTGAAGGATGAATGAGAACATAAGTTTGTAAGTTATGCTTATCATGTTGTGTAGGTAATGGTAAAATCTTATAAACACTAAACTTAATAGGGTTAATTAAAGGAATTCTTATAACGAATACTATCTTATTATTATAGTAATACGAAGTTAAATCAGTTAGATCAATAATTGTATGTATATTTTCTAATGATAAGAAAATGGTAAATTCCACACTAGTTTTGCTCATTTTGCTTTTAGAAAGCTCTTTAAATAACTTAGTAGGAGTTAAGACATAGGGATGGAGAATATTTGATTTTGCAAATAAAATTGAGTTTAAAATTGTATCTAGTATATTTGAAACCGATAGCAGTGAACCTTCAATCACATTAAAAATGGAATTTATTTTTGCTGAACTAATTAAGTCCGTCGTAATTTTAGAATTTTCAGAAAATATATAATTTAGTTTTTCGATTTGTTTATTTAATCTAATTTCATTATTATTTAATTGACGAATGGAAACATTAAAATTATTTATGGTTGATTGAACAATGTGTATGTTGTCCTTCATTAGCGAATATATCTCGTTTTCATTATGCTGACAAGTAGAAATAGCTTCATCGTATTTTCTGGCGTCATCGGCGTCTAATGTACCAAAGAAGAACTTAAGAATCTCACCGCCAAATTCAAGAGATCTTTTAAAACGGTTAATAGGATTTTCGGAAATAATATGTGATAACGAATCATATTTAAGATAATTGGCGTTAATTAAAATTTCTAATGGGTTTATAATATCCTTGTAATTTATATTTATGATCGCGGTATTCTGAGCCTTCTCACAAAAACTAGACATGCTCGAAATCGATTGATCAATTTTCTTTAAATAAGGCCTTATAGGTATTATTTCCACATAGGTTACTACATTCCAATAATCGTTGTAGAAGTATGCCATAGAAGTCGGATCGAAGTATAAACCTGGACTATGTACAATTTGTTCAATAGGTTCTGAATAACTCGATCGGAGGAGAAATCTGAAACAATTATTACATAATTTACGCTGGTTTTATCTCATTAATGTGGTATTTTACGTGTTTCCTATTTATGCATACAGTAACATTATTTTCCGTTAACCTTAATAATTTTAAAAGGTCCCTTCCAAATTGGAGACAGGGCCTTGCGCAACCTATGGTGTTGTTTAATATAGACTAAGTCACCTACTTTGTAAGATTTTTCTCGCGAAGAGGCATCGTAGTACCTTTTTGAAGATTCCTTGCTTTTATTTATATTTTCTAAGGCTTTTTCGCGGGAGTATTTCATTCTATATTGTAGAGCGCGAATGTACTCGTGATAGGTTGTATTTTCGTCGGAGTTGTATATGCTACTAGGGATATACGGCTTATGTCCGTATAATAATTCAAAAGGAGTAAATTCAGTAGTACAATGTGGAGTGGTATTGTAAGATAAAATTGCAGTAGCAAGGTAACAGTGCCAATCGTCATGGTTTTCATTTACAAATGATTTTAAATATTCTTTAAGGGTAGCGTGACTACGTTCTAATGCGCCATTCGTTTGGGGATGGTATGGACTCGAGAAGATATTTTTTATTTTAAGAATACTAGTTAATTGCTTAAATAACTCGGAAGTAAAGCATGAACCTTGATCAGTTAGAATCATTTTAGGAAACCCAAATAATGAAATAAAATGAATGAGATTACGCGCGACTTCATCAGTTGTCGAAGTAATCATTGGATAGGCACAAGAAAATTTGGTTAAGTCATCCTGGAGCGTTAATATGTATTTAAATTTTTTGAAGACCCGCTTCAGGTAGAACACCGACAATGTCTAGCGCTAATCTTTCAAATGGCTTCGTGCTTGAGGACGTTATGACCATGGGTGCCTTGTTACAAGTGCGCAACGGCTTATTAATTTGACATAGTTTACAATCTTTAACGAAGCGTTCTATGTCTGCACGCAAATTTTTCCAATAAAACAAAGATTTAATTCTACTATACATGCGTTTTATACCTGGGTGACCAGCTACGGTAGTTCCATGGTTTTCCTTTAAAATGTTTGGAATCTCGGCTAGAGAGGGGTATTGTATTCGATTCTTGTATATGTGAACCTTAATATTTGTACCATGGAAAATATAAGATATAATATTGTAAATCTTTAAGGGCCGATTTCACCAAACTCAGATAAGTTTTATTCCAAGAGTAATGATATAAGTTATTCTGGGATATCAAATTTTACATTTCACCAACAATTTAACCCAAGAATAAATAGTTAACCAAGAGATAAGATTTATACTCCCGATTCTGAAGGAATACGGAGTTACTCTTCGGTTAAAAATGGCCGACAGGTTATCAGCTGTTAATTATTTGACATTTGATAGTCTGTCGTGTGCGTCCAAGTTTCTTGTTCTTGAATTGCTGTTTGGTTAATAAATTTTTAATTTAATTATTATTGAGAGTATATAGCTTTACATAATACAACGTTTGAGAAGAATGATTAATAACAGTGACAGTGATGATAGTGAACATGAAAACTATGTTGTAAGACGTCCAAGGTGGATAAAAGAAAGGAATAATTATTTTTATGACTATGATGACGAAGATTTTAGGATAAGATTTCGGTTATCTAAAGCAGCAGCTCATAATCTTTTGATCAAAATTGAAGATCATTTGGAATTTATATCTGAAAGGTGAGTCTTTGTACCTATTTATACTGTTTGTAGGTACATAATACATAATAATATATAATTCGAGAGAGGTGTGTCAGGATCGTGCCAAATGGAAGTCCATAGTCTCTGCCTACCCTCTGGGTGACAGGCGTGAGTGTTTATGTTTTTTTATGTTTTATAATACGGCAATGAATTGCTCTAAATAAAAACTCTTTTTGTTTACAGGAATCAATCAATTTCTCCGATCAATCAGCTTTTGGCAACACTAAGATTTTATGCTACGAATAATTCACAATTAACGATCTGTGATTTTAGTGGGCTCAGCACACCTACAGCACATAGGATAATACATAGAGTTAGTGCTGCCATAGCGTCATTGAACCACGAGTACATAAAATTTCCGAATACTCAACAGGAAATTCAGCGATATCAAAGGGAGTTTTATGGTATAGCAAGATTCCCTAGAGTTATAGGGGCAATGGACTGCACACATGTCAGAATTTCTTCACCCGGGGGTGATCAGGCAGAACTGTTTAGAAACCGAAAAGGCTATTTTTCTATTAATGTCCAGAGTATATGTAATGCAAATTTTGAAATTATTGATATTGTCGCAAGATGGCCTGGGTCAGCACATGACAGTACTATATTTAATAATTGCTGCCGTAAAGCAAAATTTGAAGCTGGTGATTATGGTGAAGGAATTTTACTTGTAGATGGTGGATATGCTGCTACATCCTATTCTATGCCCCCACTAGAGAATCCTGGAACAGCAGTAGAGCAACTGTACAACGAGTCGCAGATCAGGACAAGAAACCCTATTGAAAGGTCTTATGGGGTTTGGAAACGAAGATTTCCAGTACTAGCTTTAGGACTACGAGTTAAATTAGACAAGGCCTTGGTTATAATTATGGCAACGGCTGTGCTGCATAACATATTGTGTCAACAAGGAAAAACAGTTCCACCTGATGATCCAGATTTGGTTCTTCCAGCACCTTGGGAGGCGCTCTTACAAAATGGACAAATAAGGTGTAAACAATCAAGTACTCCTCAGCGAAATAGAGCCAGAGAACTCCTAATAAACAATCACTTTAGGAATCTTATTTAGTTTATTGTGAAAAAAAAGTTAAATAATAAAACAATGTTTTTTATTAAGTCATAGCTTTTAATTTTTTTTTGTTTTCTCCGCCTTAATTGTGATAGTAATAACCTAGTTTTTATTTTCTGCTGCTTTAAAATTTCATTTTCGATTTTCATGTCCATCTCAAAAATTTTTCTTGCTTCTTCCCTCTCTTCAGCAGCAAAATTCATCTGAATTTCGGTAGCTTTTTTTTGGTTTTTTGGAATTCTTCTAGCGATGAAGATGGTAGAGCCGGTCTGCGCTTGGAACTCCAACTGTTACTTTGAGTAGGAAAAGTTCCTACATTCTCTTCTCTCTTATTCACTGCCCGTAGAGGTGCAGATTTTGGAGTTTGCAGCAGTTTTGGAGTGTAGTCTCCCCAATCCTTCAAAATAAAAATAATTTTGTAATGTTTTTACAAAATTACTAACTTATTTAATAGACTTTTGATGGGTTAGGTAACTCAACTAATAGTCGGACTCAATAAAAAATTTAGAAGAAATACTTTAGAATATATTACTTTAATATTAATTTTTAGGTTACATACAGCTGTGTCTTCTTGTGATTTATCATAATTTTGTACGCTTGTATCTATATCCATAGACAGAGGCATGGTCATGGACGTAGAATATATAGGGGCAGGAACAAATATGTCTGTTACATCAGGAACTGAAAAACACATATTATTGATAAAATTAAAAACATTATTTATCAAATAAAATTTAGAGATAGCACTTAAGTGATGCTGTTCAGTCAAAGACAGTCACAAATTGTGTACCTTCAGTGGAAGTCAATGTGTTGCTAGGTATCTCTTCAATGATAACATGATTATTGCTCATGTTATCACTGTCATATTCATTGACCAGTCCAACTACCGCCGTAGATATCAAAGCCAAGATTTTGCTACATAATGGGTCGTCCTCAAGCTTAGGCTTTGCAGGTCCACCACCTGAACAAAATATTAAACATTAGAGATAAAAAACACAAATTAATAAGTCATGGATGTCACAAAAAATTCCATAGGTGTTAACATGGTATAAATCATTACAGCTTTAGCTTCGTAAGTAGCATGTAGAAATGAAGATTATTACCTGTTTGAATCAAGCTTTGCCTTGCAGCAGACGATTCTTTTTTGGTGGATTTTTTCAGACTTTCCCACTGTGCTTTTAAGTTTTCTGCCGTCCTATATCCAAAAGCGGTTTGGGATCTCAAGCGCTACCGGTAATTGTAGAGGATAGTAGTTCTATTCACTCTCTCGCGGATCACGTAGTCGAGCGAGAATCAGATGATACTCGGGTATGACGACCTCGATGAATTCTACGCCTGATTCTGATGCGCGCGCTGACCAATGCGTACTCGATGTGTACTAAAACTGTACTCTTATCTACGGCGCTCGTCGATGTATACATAAACAAACAAAAGCGGTCTACGGTCCGATGTATAATCGACACGGGTAGCCAGGCTTCATTTATAACTGAATCGTGTACAAATCAGTTAGGTTTAAAACGGCGAAGTGCCAGTATA